>OY970824.1:0-2500 GCA_963853835.1 Calendula officinalis
AAACCCTAAACCCTAAACCCTAAACCCTAAACCCTAAACCCTAAACCCTAAACCCTAAACCCTAAACCCTAAACCCTAAACCCTAAACCCTAAACCCTAAACCCTAAACCCTAAACCCTAAACCCTAAACCCTAAACCCTAAACCCTAAACCCTAAACCCTAAACCCTAAACCCTAAACCCTAAACCCTAAACCCTAAACCCTAAACCCTAAACCCTAAACCCTAAACCCTAAACCCTAAACCCTAAACCCTAAACCCTAAACCCTAAACCCTAAACCCTAAACCCTAAACCCTAAACCCTAAACCCTAAACCCTAAACCCTAAACCCTAAACCCTAAACCCTAAACCCTAAACCCTAAACCCTAAACCCTAAACCCTAAACCCTAAACCCTAAACCCTAAACCCTAAACCCTAAACCCTAAACCCTAAACCCTAAACCCTAAACCCTAAACCCTAAACCCTAAACCCTAAACCCTAAACCCTAAACCCTAAACCCTAAACCCTAAACCCTAAACCCTAAACCCTAAACCCTAAACCCTAAACCCTAAACCCTAAACCCTAAACCCTAAACCCTAAACCCTAAACCCTAAACCCTAAACCCTAAACCCTAAACCCTAAACCCTAAACCCTAAACCCTAAACCCTAAACCCTAAACCCTAAACCCTAAACCCTAAACCCTAAACCCTAAACCCTAAACCCTAAACCCTAAACCCTAAACCCTAAACCCTAAACCCTAAACCCTAAACCCTAAACCCTAAACCCTAAACCCTAAACCCTAAACCCTAAACCCTAAACCCTAAACCCTAAACCCTAAACCCTAAACCCTAAACCCTAAACCCTAAACCCTAAACCCTAAACCCTAAACCCTAAACCCTAAACCCTAAACCCTAAACCCTAAACCCTAAACCCTAAACCCTAAACCCTAAACCCTAAACCCTAAACCCTAAACCCTAAACCCTAAACCCTAAACCCTAAACCCTAAACCCTAAACCCTAAACCCTAAACCCTAAACCCTAAACCCTAAACCCTAAACCCTAAACCCTAAACCCTAAACCCTAAACCCTAAACCCTAAACCCTAAACCCTAAACCCTAAACCCTAAACCCTAAACCCTAAACCCTAAACCCTAAACCCTAAACCCTAAACCCTAAACCCTAAACCCTAAACCCTAAACCCTAAACCCTAAACCCTAAACCCTAAACCCTAAACCCTAAACCCTAAACCCTAAACCCTAAACCCTAAACCCTAAACCCTAAACCCTAAACCCTAAACCCTAAACCCTAAACCCTAAACCCTAAACCCTAAACCCTAAACCCTAAACCCTAAACCCTAAACCCTAAACCCTAAACCCTAAACCCTAAACCCTAAACCCTAAACCCTAAACCCTAAACCCTAAACCCTAAACCCTAAACCCTAAACCCTAAACCCTAAACCCTAAACCCTAAACCCTAAACCCTAAACCCTAAACCCTAAACCCTAAACCCTAAACCCTAAACCCTAAACCCTAAACCCTAAACCCTAAACCCTAAACCCTAAACCCTAAACCCTAAACCCTAAACCCTAAACCCTAAACCCTAAACCCTAAACCCTAAACCCTAAACCCTAAACCCTAAACCCTAAACCCTAAACCCTAAACCCTAAACCCTAAACCCTAAACCCTAAACCCTAAACCCTAAACCCTAAACCCTAAACCCTAAACCCTAAACCCTAAACCCTAAACCCTAAACCCTAAACCCTAAACCCTAAACCCTAAACCCTAAACCCTAAACCCTAAACCCTAAACCCTAAACCCTAAACCCTAAACCCTAAACCCTAAACCCTAAACCCTAAACCCTAAACCCTAAACCCTAAACCCTAAACCCTAAACCCTAAACCCTAAACCCTAAACCCTAAACCCTAAACCCTAAACCCTAAACCCTAAACCCTAAACCCTAAACCCTAAACCCTAAACCCTAAACCCTAAACCCTAAACCCTAAACCCTAAACCCTAAACCCTAAACCCTAAACCCTAAACCCTAAACCCTAAACCCTAAACCCTAAACCCTAAACCCTAAACCCTAAACCCTAAACCCTAAACCCTAAACCCTAAACCCTAAACCCTAAACCCTAAACCCTAAACCCTAAACCCTAAACCCTAAACCCTAAACCCTAAACCCTAAACCCTAAACCCTAAACCCTAAACCCTAAACCCTAAACCCTAAACCCTAAACCCTAAACCCTAAACCCTAAACCCTAAACCCTAAACCCTAAACCCTAAACCCTAAACCCTAAACCCTAAACCCTAAACCCTAAACCCTAAACCCTAAACCCTAAACCCTAAACCCTAAACCCTAAACCCTAAACCCTAAACCCTAAACCCTAAACCCTAAACCCTAAACCCTAAACCCTAAACCCTAAACCCTAAACCCTAAACCCTAAACCCTAAACCCTAAACCCTAAACCCTAAACCCTAAACCCTAAACCCTAAACCCTAAACCCTAAACCCTAAACCCTAAACCCTA